>CM076578.1:1793489873-1793525689 GCA_034641835.2 Pinus albicaulis | reverse complement strand
GGGTCATTTTTGCTGCAGGATGGAATGAAGTGTTATACCACCATTCAGTGAGAGGTAACCACTTGACCCATTGTGTTTGTTTATCAGATACAAAACAACGAAGATATCCTTCCAAACATTTATTTACTATCTCCGTTTGACCATTAGATTGAGGATGATAAGATGAGCTATGAGCTAATTGAGTACCCAAACAAGAAAATAACTCCGTCCAAAAATTTCCCATAAAAATGGGATCTCTGTCGCTCACAATAACCCTTGGGCTTCCATGTAGCTTTTGAATTCTGTCCACAAATGTAGTAGCAACTGTACTTGTTTTAAATGGATGAGATAATGCACAAAAGTGTGCATACTTGGTAAGTCTATCAACTACCACCATGATGACATTCTTTCCTTCGGACTTAGGTAAACCTGTGATAAAATCCATTGAAATCTCCTCCCAACGTTGACTTGGAATGGATAAAGGTTGTAGAAGTCCTGGGTTCTTAATTGTTTCCACTTTATTCTGCTGGCAAACCAAACATTCCGCCACAAACTTTCGAATATCAGATTTAAGGCCATCCCAAAAAAATTCTTTCTTCACCCTGTGGTAAGTTTTTAAAATCCCGAGTGTCCTCCTAAAGGAGAAGTGTGCAATTCCAGAAGAATCTTTTGTTTTAGTTGGGAATTCTTACAAAGATATAAGCGATCTTTGTACCATAAGGAATCATTTTTCCAACTAAATGTATCAGATGTACTAGGATCTTGGTGCAACTTTTGAATGAGTATCCATACATCTTTGTCCTTCTTCCATTCATCTCTTGCTTCAGTTATCCAATCTGGTTGGATAATAGAAATGGCACAAAGCAATGCTTCCACCTCTTCATCTTTTCTTGAGAGTGCATCTGCAACAACATTAAGCTTTCCTTTTTTGTAGATTATTTCAAAGTCATAACCCAACATCTTTGTGACCCATTTTTGCTGCTCTTCTGAAGATATTTTTTGTTCCAAAAAGTGTTTAAGACTATCATGATCAGTTTTTACCTTGAAGTGTCTTCCCATTAGGTAAGTTCGCCATTTCTTTAGTGCATGCATTATTGCTAACATTTCCTTCTCATAAATAGGTTTTTGTAAATACTTTCCTTTGATTGGACGACTTTCAAAAGCAATGGGTCTTCCTTCCCGCATTAAAACTGCACCAATTCCATTTCCTGAGGCATCACATTCCACAATAAAGGTTTTTGTGAAGTCTGGCGTAGCTAAGACCGGTGCTAGGTACATTGCCTCTTTAAGATGTTCAAAGGCCTTAGTTGCTTCAGGAGTCCATGAAAATGCATCTTTCTTCAATAATGTTGTTAGAGGTGCTGCCATTCTCCCATAATTCTTAACAAACTTGCGATAATACCCTGTTAACCCGAGAAATCCTCGCAACTTCTTTATGGTTGTGGGGACTTTCCATTCCTTAATGGCTTTAATTTTGTTAGGGTTTACTTTAACACCCTCGTGAGATACAATATGACCCAGATATTCCACCTCTTGTACTCCAAAGAAACATTTGGATTTTTTTGCATATAATTGTTTCTCCTGCAATAGTTTGAGCACCCTATCAACATGTTCAACATGATCCTTCCAAGACCCGCTGTAGATTAGTATATCATCAAAAAATACTAGCACAAATTTTCTAAGGAAGGGTTTGAAAATGGAATTCATCAACCCTTGAAATGTAGAAGGTGCATTGGTAAGGCCAAAAGGCATGACCAAAAATTCATAATGACCCTCATGAGTTCGAAATGTCGTTTTTGGAATATCTTCAGTCTTCATTCTAATTTGATGATATCCTGAACGAAGATCCAACTTGGTAAAATAAATTGCTCCATGTAATTCATCCAATAATTCATCAATCACAGGAATGGGAAATTTATCTTTAATGGTGAGCTTATTGAGCTCCCTATAATCCGGACACATTCACAATGATCCATCCTTCTTGTGTACCAATACTACAGGAGCAGAGAAAGAACTTTGACTAGGTTGAATTATACCCGCCTCTAACATTTCTGCAATCATACGTTCAATTTCGCTTTTTTGGAAGTAAGGATATCTATAAGGCCTGATGTTTGGAGGAACACTTCCTGGAATCAAATGAATAGCATGATCATGATCACGAATAGGTGGGAGTCCTTCGGGAGTTTCAAACACCTTGGAATGATTGTCCAAGACTTATTGGAGATCTGCAGAAATAGATGATTTTGATGTTGGAACTTCTAGTGAGCATAATTGTGCAATTACACCTCGCTGTTCTTTGTTTAGAAGCTTTGTCATGACATTAGAGCTTATTATCCTTCCTGGCTTCCCCGCAATACCCCGTAATTCGACTTCCTTTCCTTCTGAAAAAAATTTCAAGAAAAGTTCTTGAAAATTAAAAGCTACCGTCCCCAAAGATTGTAACCATTGTAATCCTAGTACAACATCAGCACCTCCCATAGGAATGGCAAGCATTGGACTAGTCAATACATATTCCCCCATGGTTAGCTTGATATTATGGCATTTTCCAGAGCATTTTATAGTTCCTCCATTTGCAACCATCACTTGACATTCTGGTGCTGGGTATAGGAAACAATTTAATTCCTTGGCTACCTTATAATGAATAAAATTATGGGTGCTACCTGAATCAATCAACACTATTACCCTTTTCTTCTTTATATGTCCTTCTATATTGAGAGTTTGAGGAGTGGTAATTCCTGCCAGTGCATTACACGATATGGTCGGATTCATTTCTTCCTCTTCTAGGGGTGGTTCCTAGTGTATATCGTCTTCTTGTTCATTTTCTTCTTCTTCTTCACAATCTATGTAAAATAATTTCTTCTCAGCATACTTATGACCTTTAGTGTATTTGCTATCACAACTGTAGCAAAGCCCTTTTTCTCTTTTTTCTTCCAATTGTTGTGGTGTCAACCTTGTAGGTTGTGGAAATCTAGGCATAGAAACACTTCCTTCTTTATAGAAGTGAGTGGTAGGCTTCCTTGTCGCCATAATTTTACATTCAACTTTTCTTGCCAACCTGAATGCCTTCTCCAATGAATCAGGTTCCAAAACGCGAACTTCATGTTGGATGTTATCCTTTAAAGTGCCTATGAAGAGGTCAATCCTGTGTTCCTCCGGAATATCAGTTACCCTTATATTCAATTTTTGGAAGTCCTCAATGTGTCGCCCCACTAAACCCTTTTGTTTGAGATTTATCAATTGGCTAAAGAAGGTGTTTCTCTTTGTATCCTCATAATGTGCTATCATTTCCTCCGTAAAAATTGACCAAGTGACAATTTTTTTACGGCAGCAAAGCCATCGATACCATACAAATGTATTTTGTTCTAATGTAAAGTTGCAATGCGACACTTCCTTCTTTATAGAATTGAGTGGTAGGCTTCCTTGTCGCCATAATTTTACATTCAACTTTTCTTGCCAACCCGAATGCCTTCTCCAATGAATCAGGTTCCAAAACGCGAACTTCATGTTGGATGTTATCCTTTAAAGTGCCTATGAAGAGATCAATCCTGTGTTCCTCTGGAATATCAGTTACCCTTATATTCAATTTTTGGAAGTCCTCAATGTGCTGCCCCACTAAACCCTTTTGTTTGAGATTTATCAATTTGCTAAAGAAGGTGTTTCTCTTTGTATCCTCATAATGTGCTATCATTTCCTCCATAAAAATTGACCAAGTGACAATTTTTTTACGGGAGCAAAGCCATCGATACCATACAAATGTATTTTGTTTTAAATGTAAAGTTGCAATGCGTACCTTTTGTGTGTTTTTCACATTATGGAGATCAAAATATTGCTCCATCTGTAGTATCCATGTTACAGGATCCTTTCCATCAAACTTCCTCATATCCATCTTTGGAATATGGTGGTTATTCCCGCCAACATTAGAGTTTATGAAATCACAATTAACATTTATTTTGTTCTCATCATGAGGTTCTTCTACTATCTTTTCACCATTAGGAAACCTTTCATGTATAAACTTTGTCAAACCTTCCATGTCTGCTTTTAGAAAATTCTTTATGTTTTCCATTTTCTCATCGATCTTATGTCATCAATCTTAGCTTCCATGCCCACTTCCATGCCATCCATATTAGCTTCCAAACCAATCATCTTAGCTTCCACGCCTTTCTTCAAACCATCCATCTTAGTTTCCACGCCTTTCTTCAAAACTTCCATTTCATTTTTTGTTGTTCTTTGCGAGAGCGAAATTTGCTCTTGTAATTTTGATATGTCATGTTGTCATTCTTCATCTTCATGAGTCATAGTAGAGCCTTCTTAAGGATTAATGGGTGTTGAATTATTTTTAGGGGCCATTTTAGAATCCAATACTGATATCTATTCTACAATATGCCCTTGGGATCAATTTAACTTGATTATTCAAACAAGACTTGTGCAATTTGAAAAAAATACACACCTTTTTCTTGCTTTGAGGAGCTCGATATTGAAATTGTATTATCTCTGTGATTGCAAATCTTCAATATCTGAAATTTAGCACTGTAGTAGCCCTGTGAATTTTATTTTTAATGCCACAGGTATGACCTGATTTGGATTCTCCAAGACAAAGTTGTGTCCAATCTCCCACAATGACCTAATTATGGACTAGTTCAGTAGAGTGAACTTGTACGACTTTCCACGTGTCACTGTTTCATCCTTTGTCTCTGAAATTGATAGCCAATAAACTACAGTCTGTGTACTTGTGACCACTTTTTACGGCACTCCAATCCGATTCCCAGAGAGAGAGTTATTGAACTTTTCCCACGATCACCTCTTTGAGATGCAATTCAGGAGCCTGAAAAAGCACTACCTTCCACAGATCATATCTCCAAAAATATTTTGAACCAAGCTTTGAAATTTTTTGACGAATTTCCTCGGGACTTCAGCTTCGCCCCATATGAATTTCAGATTCTGAAACTTCGTAGAAAAACATTTATAGCGAAAATTCCACGATGACCTGTTTAGGATATTGAAAAAAGACCTAACTTCCACAGATGATATCTCCGAAAATATTGCAAACCAAGCTCTGAAATTTTTATACCAGCTTCCTCAGGATTTTGGCTTCGGACCCTAAAAATTTCAGCTTCTGAAAATTCGTAGAAAAAACGTTATAGTGAAAATGCCACGATGACCTGTTTGGAGCAGCGAAACCCTAGAATCCAAACCTCTGATACCAAATGTTGTGTAACCAACTCCAAAAATAGAAGAAATGAGATATCAACGCCTTAGAAATAAGCCACTTCGAGGGGGCAACCTCCAATAAATTACATGAATGATCAATTCTTGGATGATACAATTTACAAAACCTCCTTTCTATATATAGGAGTCCATGGGGCCATAATGTAATCCTAGTGGGCCACAATGTAATCCTAGCCGACCTAACAATAATAATTTAAGGGCACAATAATAAAAAAATGGGGGTTACAAGGGTACAATAATAACAATAAGGGGGTTACACTAACAATAATAAGGGACTATACTAGTAATATAGGGACCTAACAGAAATCTAGTGAGGGGATCATCCCTTCAATATTTTAGCTTTGGGGAGAAGTTGTAGACATTTTATCTATCATTTCAGCCCATAGCTCTGCATACCCAACATTTATGCATTTTCAAACCCTAGGAGCATGATTTTCTGGGCTCAGCCTTTCCGAAAATCCTTTCTGGGTTCTTTTGGGTTTTTTTAGTAGAGTACGTGGTTAAAATCCCAGCATTTTTTTAGCACTATATCAGCCTCATCTACGCATACCTATTCTACTAGTAGCATAATTTCCAGCGGAGTGATACAGAGGGAGATTCCAACAGAGTAGTCGTAGAGCAGTGTTTTGGGTGGGGAATCTGAGGGCCATTCCATCCAGCGTAGTCGAATAGAGTGTTATATTTTTTAGCACTGTTGTACTTATTTTTCATCTCCAGTATTTTAATAAAATGGCTTAATATTTCTAGCTCTTTTCATGGTGTTTTTAATGTGTTTTCCATACTATTATAGATTTAGTATTTCTAGGCTTTTTATTTTTGTTGTTTTCCTATTTGGAATATTACATTAGTATCAAAGCTCATAGACTTGGCTCAGCGTGTGGCGCAATCGGTCTTTGACACCCAGAGATAGATAACAGATTTTGGACTAGACAAGGTGGTACAGAGACAGAGAACGTAGTCTTGAGATCACATCTGAAAAAGGAGACTGCATTCCAGTGGAAGAGCATAAAAGGAAGTCACAAATGGCAGAAGAGGATGATGGGAAGAAGTTTGGCAACCTCATCCTGAAAACTATGTAGGAGCCCACCATGAAAATAGAAGAGATGGGGAAAATATTTTTCGGAGAAAGAAGACAAAGGGAAATACCAAGGGGGTTTCAAATGGAGAAGGATCGGGCACCTCTACCCATTGGTCTAAGTAAACAGTAGTGCCACATACCTCACAATGCTCTACCATGCCTACTTTCTTAGTCCCAAAGATAGGAGAATGAGGACCTTAGGGGTTGTGGGTGGATCATTATGACAAGTATTTTGCGGAGTACATGTCTCAAGGGTAAGAGTTTAGAGATCGCTTGAACTTCAAAGAATTTTTACATCTGAGGGACAACTATAGACCCCATAGCTATAACATAGGAAGTGGGTACACACAAGGCAATGACCTGTAATGTACCGCGGGTAGCATATTTCTACCTAATTTTGATGGATAATCAAAAAATATGGCAATGGCTTGGGTGGAGAAGCTATAAATCTATTGTAATATCCCCAAATGGGATTACTCAGCAAGGCATGCATGAAAACGCATTTTTCAGGAATGGCTACTACAGGATTTGAAACCAAGACCTAGATCCCTTAGATAAATGTATCTAAGACCGAAATCTAATAGGAGGCTCAAAAGAAATCCCTCTTGGTGGATTAAACAGGTCTCCCACACCTAATTGTCTTGAAAAGGTGCCCAATGATGGGATTGCAGCAAATGCAAGAACATATAATGGTGAAATAGCGTTATTTTAATAAGCCTAAATAGATGAAGATTAAAATAGCCAACAAGTGATGTTATAGTAGTAAAAATAGTAAAATTCCTTGAGGAAGCAATCACTCAAGAAAGGCAATGCAAGCCTCAACAATACATGTACAAGGAGATGAAGAACACTGTTACATATGTGATTCCCCAGGCTATGACAGCGTAGTCTATTATGGAGAACTGCTGAAAAATGATGTCAATACATGGATATAGAAATTTATGGCTCAAAATAGATGGGGGAGCAAGATATCAACCCCTGGAACAACAATACAACAATCCCTAGAAGGATTGGCTGAAATATACACAAAATGGCAAATATGCAGAAATACTGGAGTTGCTGGGTAGCAGCTGCAACTCAAGAACTAGAAATGAAGGGAGAAGGCTGAATATGCTACATTCAATGAAAATACCTCCTCAATTGGATCTTCCAAGTGAAAGGTTGATCCTAACAATGAAGATCTGACCCTCCAAACCAATACTGCAACCCTCACTGCAAATACTCAATGGAAATAACGCAGTCAATGAGAGGGACTGCCCTATAGGTGATCAAAAATGGTTGGCCTGATGCCAAATATGATGGGAATTAGCTGAAATTCTCCCTCACTAATCCTCCAAAGGTAAGAAGACTCCTCCCTCTGAAAAATAGCTCCGAAAGTGGTGTTGTAGAACCTCCACTACAACACCCTGCAACACAACGTTTCCTGCTACAGGAATAATGTTGTAGCTGAAGGAGGAAGCTTGGCCTCAAGACTGAATGTGGAGAAAATGAATGGAAACTCCCTCAAGAGGCCTCTCTTGGAAGGAGAAGGAATTCCTAAATAGTAATGCCTTGTGCTAAGCAGCACTGCAACTCTGCTGAACAACAAGAGAATGCACAAAGTCTAAGCAGACAAGAAATCAATAATCTTCAACCCCAGAAACAATGGTTGCCTTGACCTCCTTTTAAACAAGTGAGATCCCTCTCACCATGGGTCCCACTCATTAGGTTTTCCTTCACCAAAGAAACATCTTCCCATTCATACTGTGATGTTTCTCTAAGTGTCCTCCACCTCCTATCCCAGCGTTGTTGACTTTGTCAAACTTGACCTTGTCCACCTGCAAATGATCATGTTCACAGATGAGGGTGTGAAATCCAGCTCCAATGATAATCCCCTTTCATACTAAGAGGGATTCTACTTATATTTTTATTATTCATGGGTGTCTTTACCCATCTATTCTTCTCTTAAGTGAAATTAGAAAAAATTAATATTCCAATTTACTGCATGCAAATTTTGGAATATTACAGTACTCCCCTCCCAAATGTTTCTTGTCCTCAAGCAACTACAAGGATAGAACTAAGAATTTGCCTCCAAGGTATGGAGACTGAAAAATTAATGGGAAAACATATTCCCCAAGTGGATCCCCAAGAAATCATCCATACAAAATGAGTCACCTGCCAACATGGAAACTCCTGAAAATGCTTCTCCACCTTGAGCTCATGCAATGTAGGTGGGATGAAAATCTGAACATGGTAGACATAGAAGCCTACCCCACACTGTCCTCCTCTCCACTTATGATAACTGTATATAAAATGTTGATACTGGGCTGCAAAATAATTGCCCTTAGCTGGCAAGATGAAGACTAGATCCCCAAAGATCTCTCCTCCAACACTGTGAATCAAACTGGCCCAAATCATCCCATATGTAATGGATAGAAAATCATCACCATATGGCATCCCAATAGTCACATGGTCCATCTCAAAAAAAAGAAACAAGTTTTTGGCAGTGATGGCCATATCTCCTCTCATGCTCCCATTAGAACATGCAATGCAGAAAGTGTGGGAAACCTCTTCCCCAAACGACACACCCAACTCATGTGTCTCTCTCCCAATCATGCTTCCAATAAAAATCAGATCCATATCAGCAAATGAAATCATTATCATCAACAAAATGAGGAAAATTCTGAAGGTTTCATGTGGTGCAAGAAGGTACCAACAGTTTTCCCAATAGTGACAGCGCAGTTTTCCAAACTGCTGCTTCAGAAAATTACATGGCTAGTTGTTTTGTGTTACATGGATAATTATGTATGTCATGAAATCTATTGATAAATAGCAAATGGCTAGGTACATCAACTGAACATACATGAAATGAAACACTTGCCCAAGGCCATATAAGAGATGGTTGTCTCCATCATACAATTTGGCTCAATGTTGACCATGGAGCTCAAAGAAAAGCTTGCCCTCTTATGGAGCAATGCATTGAATATGAATGGTAAGAGTATCCAAATGTTGTGTTAGATAATCCATGGATGAAAAAAAAATATCCTTACCATTTTTTTAGACTAAGATGATGCATATGTATATGAATTACTCCTCCATAGTGGTATGACACACTCCCATGAATAGGAATGAACCATATGCTACATGAAGACACCCTTCTTATACTCAGTAATCCAAGTCAAGAAGACCATAGCAAGTAAGATCATACCAATGTAATAGATGTTTCCATCCACTACTCCATCATTCTCACCTCCTCTTTGTCCACCAAGTGCATCAAGTGTGAAGTGATCCTGGGGATACTCTATCAATAACCCCAAGCTCCCAAGTGACAGCGTTGTTGGCCCATGCAAATAATCTCCTTCCAACGCATAGCTCCATTCTTTGAAATGTTCCTTGTCAAAGACATCTCCCATAATGTTGCTACACATAAGAAGTTCCTCCCAAGGTGCAAGTACCTCTTGATCATCTAAGGCCAAGGAGATAATGGCATCTCCTCCTCCTGCAACATCATGCAAAGTGTGAGAGAAAATATGCTCTTACTCTCCTACGAATAAGCAAAGCAAAAAAATATTTTTTTGCCTCCTCATACTTTCATCATACAAATCAGGTGATGAAACATAATGGATGACATGAATATCATATCAACACCATGTATCCATACTCCTTTCTGCTCAAAGATGCAAGTATCTTGCCACATACCCTTAGAAAGAGGATGATGACCAAACTCTTTCAAGAGTAACCAGCACAACCAAGCCTCATGCTGCCCAATATCATAAATTTTCTAGCTCACTAGATTCTTGATTTCCATCCACATCCACTCAACCAATTGTGGATGTCTCCTTCCATCCTCCATCTTGGTACTCTTGCATGAGAGCTACCATTCTCCCAAATCATATTTTTGTCCTTGCATGTCATGGGATTTTGAAATGCATTCTTCTCAAGGATCAATTTGACCCCATAAGGACCCAAATAGGTGGTAGGAAAAAACCTCCCATCATGATTTTTACGGCTCAAGAAGTGTCCAATACAATCATAAGAGATTTTATCCATCTGAAGATGTCCTCCATCATCTATCTATTCCTCCTTGAATCCATAAAGATCCAAGTGTGAGAAGGGAAGAAAAAACTTGCACTCCATGATGTGTTGAAGTGCACCTCTAATGAAATCTCCTTCTCATCAATATTTCTCCAAAATGAATGAGGTCTTGGATTTGTTGAAAGTAGTAGTTTCTATTTGAGCTGAGAGGTGCTCATTGAGAAAGGGTCATCTAGAAAGGAGAAAGGGTTTCTCACTTCAAGATGTCTACTATCTTCCATCCTTCCCTTCAATTCTTCAAACCCAAACCTCAAGTGTGATATTCAATCCAAAAATGGCTCATGAGGATGATGGTTTATTTCTTCCTTGAATGTTTTCATGTTGCACAACACAATGCAATCTTTCTACTCTAGGTTAGCAATGTGTGTTGATTCTTGGTCATTTAAATGTGAGTTTCCACAATCCTCAAAATAGTTTTCTAAAATAGAAAGTGGAACTTCATTCATACCTTGATGGAACTTGGGATCTCCTTATATGGCTGCAATAGTACTTCCTTGAAATGAAATGGCTACCCCATTTGCAGATGTAGAAGACTACTCTTCCAAGGCTGTGACAATGCTGGTACAAGTCTCCTCCCATGATCGTGTGGGTTTTCTCTCTTCTAATATTTTGTTGTAAAAGGCTCTAATCAACTTTTGAGTGAACTCAGAAAAAGAATTCACTCTTGCATGGCTTAAGTGACTAAACCACCAAACATTGGCTTCACCCTCCAGGTCCAGCGCAGAGATCTCAACAGCCTCTTTCTCCACTACAGGATGTAGTAGGAAAAATGCTTCCAGCTTCCTCGCCCAAGCTCTTGTTGTAGATAACCCATCAAATGTAGACAACAAAAATCTATTTCCTTTAATTTCTCTTTTGTTTCATGGTCTCTTCTCTTCCTTCAACTATATTAATTGTGGAAAACCTAGAGTCTGCTTGAAGGCTCTAGGTTGAGATTTGTACTCAACAAGGTAATCACTTAGAACCTGATGATCCAAGTATCTTTCATTCTTGCCTTCTTCTTATTTATGAGAATTTGAAGTGCATGGTCCTTCCTCTTCTTTTTGATCCTCCTCTTTGGAGAGGATCTTCTTATTTCTGAAAAATGATGAGAGTAATCTCATTTTCTTCATCATTCTATTCTTCTTCTTCTTCTTCTTGGGCTGAAACTCGAAGGTTGAGCCAAGAAATATGCTCTGATACCACTATAATATCCCCAAATTGGATTGCTCAATAAGGCATGCCTGAAAAATGCATTTTTCAGGAATGGATGCTACAGGATTTGAAACAAAGACCTGGATCCCTTAGATAAATTTATCTAAGACCTAAATATAAGAGGAGGCTCAAAATAAATCCCTCTAGGTGGGTAAAACAAGTCTCCCACACCTAGTTTTCTTGAAAAATTTCCCAATGATGGGACTGCCGCAAATGCAAGAACATATAATGGTGCAACAGGGTTATTTTAATAAGCCTGAATAGATGAAGATACAAGTATCCAAAAAGTGATGTTATAGCAGTAAAAGGAGTACAATTCCTTGAGGAAGAAATCACTCAAGCAAGGCAATGCAAGCCTCAACAATACATGTACAAGGAGATGAAGAACATTGCTACATATGTGAAACCCTAGGCTATGACAGCGCAGTCTATTATGGAAAAATACTAAAAAATGATGTCAATACATGGATATAGAAATGTATGGCTCAAACTAGATGGGGGAGAAATATATCAACCCCTGTAACGACAATACAACAATCCTTAGAAGGATTAGCTGAAATTTACACAAAATGGAAAATCTGTAGAAATGTCGGAGTTGCTAGGTAGCAGCTACAACTCAAGAACTGGAAATGAATGGAGAAGGCTAAATATGATGCATCCGATGAAAATACCTCCTCCAATGGATATTCCAAGTGAAATCCTGATCCTAACACTGAAGATCTGACCCTCCAAACCAATACTGCAACCCTCACTGCAAATAATCAATGGAGATAACACAATCAATGAGAGGGAATACGTTGTAGGTGATGAAAAATGGTTGGCCTAATGCCAAATATGATGGGAATCATCTCAAATTCTCCCTCACTGATCCTCCAAAGGTAAGGATACTCCTTCCTGTGAAAAATATCTTCAGAAGTGGTGTTGTAGAACCTCCACTACAAAACCCTACAACACAATGTTTCCTGCTATAGGAATAATGCTATAGCTAAAGGAGGATGCTTGGCGTTAAGCCTGAATGTGGAGAAAATTAAGAGAAACTCCCTCAAGATGCATCTCTTGGAAGTAGAAGGAATGCCTTGTGCTAAGCAGCACTGCAACTCTGTTGAACAGCAGGAGAATGCACAATGTCTAAACAGACAAGAAATCAATAATCTCCAGCCTAAGAAACAATGGCTTCCTTGCCCTTATTTTAAACAAGTGAGATCCCTCTGACCATGAGTCCCACTCATTAGGGTTTCCTTCACCAAAGAAACCTCCTCCCATTCATACTGCGTTGTTTCTCTAAGTGTCATCCACCTTCTATCCTAGCACTGTTGACTTGGTCAAAATTGACCTTGTCCACCTGAAAATGATCCTGTTCACACATGATGGTGTGAAATCTGGCTCCAATTATGATCCCCTTTCATAATAAGAGGGATTTTACTTATACTTTTATTATGCAGGGGCCTCTTTACCCATTTATTCTTCTCTTAAGTGAAATCAGCAAAAATTAATATTCCAATTTGCTGCATGCAAATTTTGGAATATTACAGTCCTCCCCTCCCAAATGTTGCTTGTCCTCGAGAAACTGCAAGGATAGAACTGCGAAGTTGCCTCCAAGGCATGGATACTAAAAAATTAATGGGAAAACATCTTCACCAAGTGGATCCCCAAGCAATCATCCATACAAAATGAGTCACCTCCCAACATGGAAACTCCTGAAAATGCTTCTCCACCTTGAGCTCATGAAATGTAGATGGACTAAAAATATGAACATGGTAGACATAGAAGCCTGCCCCATGCTGTCCTCCTCTCCACTTATGATAAGTGTATATAAAATTCTGATCCTGGGCTGCAAAATAATTTCCCTCAGGTGGCAAGATGAAGACTAGATCCCCAAAGATCTCTCCTCCAACGCTGTGAATCAAGCTGGCCCAAATCATCCCATATGTGATGGATAGGAAATCATCACCATATGGCATCCCAGCAGTCATATGGTCCATCTCAACAAAAATAAACAAGTGTTTGGCAGTGATGGCCATATCTCCTCTCATGCTCCCATTAGAACATGCAATGCAGAAAGTGTGGGAATCCTCTCCCCCAAAGGACACACCCAACTCATGTATCTCTCTCCCAATCATGCTTCCAATACAAATCAAATCCATATCAGCAAATGAAATAATTATTAGCAACAAAATGAGGAAAATTCTGAAGGTTTCATGTGGTGCAAGAAGGTACCAACAGTTTTCCCAATAGTGACAGCGCAGTTTTCCTTACTGTTGCTTCATAAAATTACATGGCAAGTTGTTTTGTGTTACATGGATAATTATGTATGTCATGAAATCTATTGATAAATAGAAAATGGCTAGGTGCATCAACTGAACATACATGAAATGAAACACTTTCCCAAGGCCATATAAGATATGGCTGTCTCCATCATACAATTTGGCCCAATGTTGACCATGGAGATCAATGAAAAGCTTGCCCTCTTGTGGAGCAATGCACTGAATATGAATGGTAAGATTATCCAAATGTTGTGTTAGATAATCCATGGATGCAAAAACAATATCCTTACCATGTTTTGAGAGTAAGATGATGCATATGTATATGAATGACTCCTCCATAGTGGTATGTCACACTCCCATGAATAGGAATGAACCATATGCTACATGAAGACCACCCTTCTTATACTTGGTAATCCTACTCAAGAAGACCATAGAAAGTAATATCATACTAATGTAATAGATGTTTCCATCCACTACTCCATCATTGTCACCCCCTCCTTTTCCACCAAGTGCATTAAGTGTGAAGTGATCATGGGGATACTCCATCAATAACCCCAAGCTCCCAAGTGACAACGTTGTTGGCCCATGAAGATAAGCTCCTGCCAACTCATAGCTCCATTCTTTGACATGATCCTTGTCAAAGAAATCTCCCAAAATACTGCTACACATAAGAAGTTCCTCCCAAGGTGGAAGTACCTTTAGATCATCTAAGGCCAAGGAGATAATGTCATCTCCTCCTCCTGCAACATCATGCAAAGTGTGAGAGAAAATCTGCTCTTGCTCTCCTGAGAACAAGCAAAGCAACAAAATATTTTGCTACCTCCTCATACTTCCATCATACAAATCAGGTGATGAAAACATAATGGATGACATGAAGATCATATCAACACCATGTATCCATACTCCTTACTTCTCAAAGATGCAAGTATCCTGCAACATAACCTTAGAAAGAGGATGATGACCAAACTCTTTCAAGAGTAACCAGCGCAGCCAAGCCTCCTGCTTCCCAGTATCATAAATTTGCAAGTAGCTCACCGGCTTCTTTCTTTCCATCCACATCCACTCAACCAATTGTGTATGCCTCCTTGCATCCTCCATCTTGGTACTTCTCCTAAGACAACTA
Organism: Pinus albicaulis; assembly: GCA_034641835.2. Classification (NCBI taxonomy): domain Eukaryota; kingdom Viridiplantae; phylum Streptophyta; class Pinopsida; order Pinales; family Pinaceae; genus Pinus; species Pinus albicaulis. The sequence continues at coordinate 1,793,510,751 of CM076578.1, read as the reverse complement.
CCATCCTCCCAAATCAGATTTTTGTCCTTGCATGTCATGGGATGTTGAAATGCATTCTTCTCAAGGATCAATTTGACCCCATAAGGACCCAAATAGGTGGTAGGAAAAAACCTCCCATCATGATGTGTATGGCTCATAAAGTGTCCAATACAATCATAAGATATGTTATCCATCCGAAGATGTCCTCCATCATCTATCTATTCGTCCTTGAATCCATAAAGATCCAAGTGTGAGAACGGAAGAAAAACCTTGTACTCCATGATGTGTTGAAGTGAACCTCTAATGAAATTTCTCCATGCGATCTCCCTCTCATCAATATTCCTCCAAAACTAATGAGGTCTTGGATCTGCTGAAAGTAGAAGTTTCTCTTTGTGCTGAAAGGTGCTCATTGAGAAAGGGTCATCTAGAAAGGAGAAAGGGTTTCTCACTTCAAGATGGCTACTATCTTCCATCCTTCCCTTCAAGTCTTCAAACTCAAACCTCAAGTGTGATATGCAATCCAACAATGGCTCATGAGGATGATGGTTTATTTCTTCCTTGCATGTTTTCATGTTGCACAGCACAGTGCAATCTTGCTACTCTAGGTTAGCAATGTGCATTGATTCTTGGTCATTTAAATGTGAGTTTCCACAATCCACAAAATAATTTGCTGAAATAGAAAGTGGAACTTCATTCATACCTTGATGGAACTTGGGATCTCCTTGTATGGCTGCAATAGTACTTCCCTCCAATGAAATGGCTACCCCATTTGCAGATGTAGAAGACTTCTCTTCCAAGGTTGTGACAGCGCTGGTACAAGTCTCGTCCCATTATGGTGTGGGCTTTTTGTCCTCTGATCTTTTGCTGTCAAAGGCTCTAATCAACCTTTGAGTGAACTAATAAAAATAAGTCACTCTTGCATGGCTTAAGTGACTGAACCACCAAAAATTGGCTTCACCCTCCAGGTGTAGCACTGATATCTCAACAACCTCTTTCTCCACTACAAGATGTAGTAGGAAAAATGCTTCCAGCTTCCTCACCCAAGCTCTTGCTGTAGATGACCCATCAAATGTAGAAAACAGAAATTTATTGCCTTTGATTTCTCTTTTGCTGCATGGTCTCTTCTCTTCCTTCAACTAGATGAATTGTGGAAAAGCTAGAGTCTCCTTGAAGGCTCTGGGTTGAGATTTGTACTCAAGAAGGTAAGCACTTACAACCTGATGATCCAAGTATCTTTCATGCTTGTCTTCTTCTTCTTTATGAGAATAGGAAGTGCATGGTCATTCCTCTTCTTTTTTCTCCTCCTCTTTGGAGAGGCTCTTCTTATTTCTGAAAACTGATGAGAGTAATCTCATTTTCTTCATCATTCTGATCTTCTTCTTCTTCTTCTTAGGCTGAAACTCGTAGGATGAGCCAAGAAATATGCTCTGATACCACTATAATATCCCCAAATGGGATTGCTCAGTAAGATATGCCTGAAAAAAAAAATTTAGGAATGGTTGCTACAGGACAAGGAATTCCTAAACAAGAATCCCTTGTGCTAAGCAGCACTATAGCTCTGATGAACAGCAGGAGAATGCACAAAGTCTAAACAAACAAGAAATCAATAATCTTCAAACTTAGAAACAATGGTTGCCTTGCCTTCCTTTTAAACAAGTGAGATCCCTCTCACCATGGGTCACACTCATTAGGGTTTCCTTCACCAAAGAAACCTCTTCCCATTCATACTGCGTTGTTTCTCTAAGTTTCCTCCACCTCCTATCCCAGTGTTGTTGAATTGGTCAAAATTGACCTTGTCCACCTGCAAATGATCCTATTCACACATGAGGGTGTGAAATCCACCTCCAATGATGATCCCATTTCATACTAAGAGGGATTTTACTTAGATTTTTATTATACATGGGCCTCTTTACCCATTTTTTCTTCTCCTAAGTGAAATCAGCAAAAATTAATATTCCAATTTGTTGCATGAAAATTTTGCAATATTACAGTCCTCCCCTCCCAAATGTTGCTTGTCCTCAAGAAACTACAAGGATAGAACTGAAAAGTTTCCTCCAAGGCATGGAGACTGAAAAATTAATGGGAAAACATCTTCCCTAAGAGGATCCCCAAGCAATCATCCATACAAAATGAGTCACCTCCCAACATGGCAACTCCTGAAATGCTTCTCCACCTTGAGCTCATACAATTTAGGTGTGCTGAAAATCTGAACATGGTAGACATAGAACCCTACCCCACGTTTTCCTCCTCTCCACTTATGATAAGTGTGAGAAAATGATGAACCTAGGCTACAAAATTATTTCCCTCAGGTGGCAAGATGAAGACTAGATCACCAAAGATATCTCCTCCAACGCTGTGAATCAAGCTGGCCCAAATCATCCCATATGTGATGGATAGGAAATCATCACCATATGGCATCCCAATAGTCATATGGTTCATCTCAAAAAAAATAAACAAGTGTTTGGCAGTGATGGCCATATCTCCTCTCATGCTCCCATTAGAACATGCAATGCAGAAAGTGTGGGAATCCTCTCCCCCAAAGGACACACCCAAATCATGTGTCTCTCTCCCAATCATGCTTCCAATACCAATCAGATCCATATTAGTAAATGAAATCATGATTAGCAACAAAATGAGGAAAATGCTGAAGTTTTCATGTGGTGCAAGAAGGTACCAACAATTTTCCCAATAGTGACAGCGCAGATTTACAAACTGCTGCTTCAGAAAATTACATGGCAAGTTGTTTTGTGTTACATGGATAATTATGTATGTCATGACATCTACTGATAAATAGAAAATGGATAGGTACATCAATTGAACATACATTAAATGAAACACTTTCCCAAGGCCATATAAGAGATGGTTGTCTCCATCATACAATTTGGCCCAATGTTGACCATGGAGCTCAATGAAAAGCTTGCCCTCTTGTGGAGAAATGCACTGAATGTGAATGGTAAGATTATCCAAATGTTGTGTTAGATAATCCATGGATGCAAAAAAAAAATCCTTACCATGTGTTGAGAGTAAGATCATGCATATGTATATGAATGACTCCTCCATAGTGGTATGACACACTCCCATGAATAGGAATGAACTATATGCTACATGAAGAACAACCTTCTTATACTCGGTAATCCAAGTCAAGAAGACCATAGAATGTAACATCATACCAATGTAATACATGTTTCCATCCACCACTCCATAATTCTCACCTCCTCCTTGTCCACCAAGTGCATCAAGTGTGAAGTGATCCTGGGGATACTCCATCAATAACCCCAAGCTCCCAAGTGACAGCGCTGTTGGCCCATGCAAATAAGCTCATGCCAACTCATAGCTCCATTCTTTGACATGATACTTGTCAAAGACATCTCCCATAATGCTGCTACACATAAGAAGTTCCTCCCAAGGTGGAAGTACCTCTTGATCATCTAAGGCCAAGGAGATAATTTCATCTCCTCCTCCTGCAACATCATGCAAAGTGTGAGAGAAAATCTGCTCTTGCTCTCCTGAGAACAAGCAAAGCAAAAAAAGATTTTGCTACCTCCTCATACTTCCATCATATGAATTAGGTGATGAAAACATAATGGATGACATGAAGATCATATCAACACCATGTATCCATACTCCTTGCTGCTCAAAGATGCAAGTATCCTGCCACATACCCTTAGAAAGAGGATGATGACCAAACTCTTTCAAGAGTAACTAGTGCAGCCAAGCCTCCTGCTGCTCGGTATCATAAATTTGAAAGTAGCTCACCAGCTTCTTGCTTTCCATCCACATCCACTCAACCAATTGTGGATGTCTCCTTCCATCCTCCATCTTGGTACTTCTCCCATGAGAGCTACCATCCTCCCAAATCAGATTTTTGTTCTTGTATGTCATGGCATGTTGAAATGCATTCTTCTCAAGGATCAATTTGACCCCATAAGGACCCAAATAAGTGGTAGGAAAAAACCTCCCATAATGATGTGTATGGCTCAAGAAGTGTCCAATACAATCATAAGAGATGTTATCCATCCTAAGATGTCCTCCATCATCTATCTATTCCTCCTTGAATCCATAAAGATCCAAGTGTGAGAAGGGAAGAAAAACCTTGCACTCCATGATGTGTTGAAGTGAACCTCTAATGAAATCTCTCCATGAGATCTCCCTCTCATCAATATTCCTCCAAAACCAATGAGGTATTGGATTTGATGAAAGTAGAAGTTTCTCCTTGAGCTGAGAGGTGGTCATTGAGAAAGGGTCATCTAGAAAGGAGAAAGGGTTTCTCACTTCAAGATGTCTACTATCTTCGATCCTTCCCTTCAAGTCTTCAAACCCCAACGTCAAGTGTGATATGCAATCCAACAATGGCTCATGAGGATGATGGTTTATTTCTTTCTTGAATGTTTTCATGTTGCACATCGCAGTGCAATATTGTTGCTCTAGGTTAGCAATGAGTATTGATTCTTGGTCATTTAAATGTGAGTTTCCACAATCCTCAAAATAATTTTCTGAAATAGAAAGTGGAACTTCATTCATACCTTGATGGAACTTGGGATATCCTTATATGGCTGCAAGATTACTTCCCTCCAATGAAATGGCTGCCCCATTTGTAGATGTAGAAGACTTATCTTCCAAGGCTATGAAAGTGCTAGTATAAGTCTCCTCCCATGATGGTGTGAGCTTTCTGTCCTCTAATATTTTGCTATCGAAGGCTCTAATCAACCTTTGAGTGAACTCAGAAAAAAAAGTCACTCTTGCATGGCTTAAGTGACTGAACCACTAAACATTGGCTTCACCCTCTAGGTGCAGCGCTGAGATCTCAACAACCTCTTTCTCCACTACAGGATGTAGTAGGAAAAATGCTTCTAGCTTCCTCACCCAAGCTCTTTCTATATATGACCCATCAAATGTAGACAATAGAAATCTATTGCCTTTGGTTTCTCTTTTGCTGCATGGTCTCTTCTCTTCCTTCAATTGAATGAATTGTGGAAAATCTAGAGTCTCCTTGAAGTCTCTAGGTTGAGATTTGTACTCAACAAGGTAATCACTTAGAACCTGATGATCCAAGTATCTTTCATGCTTGTCTTCTTCTTCTTTATGAGAATAGGAAGTGGATGGTCCTTCCTCTTCTTTTTTCTCCTGCTCTTTGGAGAGGCTTTTCTTATTTCTGAAAACTAATGAGAGTAATCTCATTTTCTTCATCATTCTAATATTCTTCTTCTTCTTCTTCTTGGGCTGAAACTCACAAGCTGAGCCAAGAAAGATGCTATGATACCAGTGTAATATGCCCAAATGGGATTGCTCAGCAAGGCATGCCTGAAAAACACATTTTTTAGGAATGGATGCCATATGATTTCAAAACAAGACCTGGATCCATTATATCAATGTATTTAAGACCTAAATCCAAGAGGACACTCAAAATAAATCCCTCTATGTGGGTTAAATAGGTCTCCCACACCTAGTTATCTTGAAAAAGTGCCCAGTGATGGGACTACAGCAAATGCAAGAACATATAATGGTTCAACAACATTATTTTAATAATCCTGAATAGATGAAGATGAAAATATCCAAAAATTGATGTTATAGCAGTAAAAGGAGTACAATTCCTTGAGGAAGAAATCACTCAAGCAAGGCAATGCAAGCCTCAACAATACATGTACAAGGAGATGAAGAACACTACTACATATGTGAAACCCCAGGTTATGAAAACACAGTCTATTACGAAGAAATGCTGCAAAATGATGTCAATACATGGATATATAAATTTATGGCTCAAAATAGATGGGGGAGCAATATCTCAACCCCTGGAACAACAATACAACAATCCTTAGAAGGATTGGCTGAAATATACACAAAATAGCAAATCTGCAGAAATGCCAGAGTTACTAGGTAGCAGCTGCAACTCAAGAACTATAAATGAAGGGAGAAGGCTTAAGATGATGCATCTGATGAAAATTTCTCCTGCAATGGATCTTCCAAGTGAAAGGTTGATCCTAACACTGAAGATATGACCCTCCAAACCAATATTGCAACCCTCACTGCAAATACTCAATGGAAATAACACAGTCAATGGGAGGGATTGTGTTGTAGGTGATGAAAAATGGTTGGTATGATACCAAATATGATGGTAATCATCTCAAATTATCCCTCACCTATCCTCCAAAGGTAAGGATACTCCTTCCTCTGAAAAATGGCTCCGGAAGTGGTGTTGTAGAACCTCCACTCCAACACCCTGCAACACAACATTTCCTGCTAAAGGAATAATGTTGTAGCTGAAGGAGGATGCTTGGCCTCAAGCCTAAATGTGGAGAAAATGAAGATAATCTCCCTCAAGAGGCCTCTTTTTTAAGGAGAAGGAATTCCTAAAAAGGAATGCCTTGTGCTAAGCAGCACTGCAACTTTGTTGAACAGTAGGAGAATGCACAAAGTCTAAAAAGACAAGAAATCAATAATATTCAACCTCAGAAACAATGGTTGCCTTGCCCTCCCTTTAAAAAAGTGAGATCCCTCTCACCATGGGTCCCACTCATTATGGTTTCCTTCACCAAAGAAACCTCTTCCCATTCATACTGCGTTCTTTCTCTAAGTGTCCTCCACCTCGTATCCCAACACTATTGACTTGGTCAAACTTGACCTTGTCCACCTGCAAATGATCTTGTTCACACATGAGGGTGTGAAATCCGGCTCCAATGATGATCCCATTTCATACTAATATGGATTTCACGTATATTTTTATTATGCATGGGCCTCTTTACCCATTTTTTCTTCTCCTAAGTGAAATCATAAAAAATTAATATTCCAATTTGCTGCATGCAAATTTTGAAATATTACAGTCCTCCCCTCCCAAATGTTGCCTATCCTCAAGAAAATGCAAGGATAGAACTAAGAAGTTTCCTTCAAGGCATGGAAACTAAAAAAGTAATGGGAAAACGTCTTTCCCAAGTGGATCCCCAAGCAATCATCCATACAGAATTAGTCACCTCACAACATGGCAACTCCTGAAAATGCTTCTCCACCTTGAGCTCATGCAATGTAGGTGGGCTGAAAATCTGAACATGGTAGACATAGAAGCCTACCCCACACTATAATCCTCTCCAATTATGATAAGTGTAGATAAAATGTTGATCCTGGGCTGCAAAATAATTTCCCTCACGTGGCAAGATGAAGACTGGATCCCCAAAGATCTCTCCTCCAACACTGTGAATCAAGCTAGCCCAAATCATCCCATATCTGATGGATAGGAAATCATCACCATATGGCATCCCAATAGTCATATGGTCCATCTCAACAAAAATAAACAATTTTTTGGTAGTGATGGCCATATCTGCTCTCATGCTCCCATTAGAACGTGCAATGCAGAAAGTGTGGGAATCCTCTCCCCCAAAGGACACACCCAACTCATGTGTCTCTCTCCCAATCATGCTTCCAATAAAAATCAGAACCATATCAACAAATTAAATCATGATAAGCAAAAAAATGAAGAAAATTTTTAAGGTTTCATGTGGTGCAAGAAGGTACCAACATTTTTCCCAACAGTGACAGCACAATTTTTCAAACTGCTGCTTTAGAAAATTACATGGCAAGTTGTCTTTTGTTACATGGATAATTATGTATGTCATGACATCTACTGATAAATAGAAAATGGATAGGTACATCAACTGAACATACATGAAATGAAACACTTGCCCAAGGCCATATAAGAGATGGTTGTCTCCATCATACAATTTGGCCCAATGTTGACCATGGAGCTCAATGAAAAGCTTGCCCTGTTGTGGAGAAATTCACTGAATATGAATGGTAAGAGTATCCAATTGTTGTGTTAGATAATCCATGGATGCAAAAAAAATATCCTTACCATGTGTTGAGAGTAAGATGATGCATATGTATATGAATGACTCCTCCATAGTGGTATGACACACTCCCATGACTAGGAATGAACCATATGCTACATGAAGACGACCCTTCTTATACATGGTAATCCAAGTCAAGAAGACCATAGAAATTAAAATCATAACAGTGTAATAGATATTTCCATCCACTGCTCCATCATTCTCACCTCATCCTTTTTCACCAAGTGCATCAAGTGTGAATTGATCCTAGGGGTACTCCATCAATAACCCCAAGCTCCCAAGTGACAGCGTTGTTGGCCCATGCAAATAAGCTCCTACCAACTCATAGCTCCATTCTTTGACATGATCCTTGTCAAAGATATCTCCCATAATGCTGCTACACATAAGAATTTCCTCCCAAGGTGGAAATACCTCTTGGTCATCTAAGGCCAAGGATATAATGTCATCTCCTCCTCCTGCAACATCATGCAAATTGTGAGAGCAAATCTTCTCTTGCTATCCTGAGAACAAGCAAAGCAACAAAAGATTTTTCTGCCTCCTCATACTTCCATCATACAAATTGGGTGATGAAAACATAATGGATGAAATGAATATCATATCAACACCATGTATCCATAATCCTTGCTGCTCAAAGATCCAAGTATCATGCCACATACCCTTAGAAAGAGGATGATGACCAAACTCTTTCAAGAGTAACCAATGTAGCCAAGCCTCCTGCTGCCCGGTATCATAAATTTTCAAGTAGCTCACCAGCTTCTTGCTTTCCATTCACATCCACTCAACCAATTGTGAATGTATCCTTCCATCCTCCATCTTGCTACTTCTCCCATGAGAGCTACCATCCTCCCAAATCAGATTTCTATCCTTGCATGTCATGGGATGTTGAAATGCATTCTTCTAAAGGATAAATTTGACCCCATAAGGACCAAAATAGGTGATAGGAAAAAACCTCCCATCATGATGTGTATGGCTCAGGAAATGTCCAATACAATTATAAGAGATCTTATCCATCTGAAGATGTCCTCCATCATCTATCTATTCCTCCTTGAATCCATAAAGATCCAAGTGTGAGAAGGGAAGAAAAACCTTGCACTCCATGATGTGTTGAAGTGCACCTCTAATGCAATATCTCTATGAGATCTCCCTCTCATCAATATTCCTCCAAAACCAATGAGGTCTTGGATTTGTTGAAAGTAGAAGTTTCTCTTTAAGCTGAGAGGTGCTCATTGAGAAAGGGTCATCTAGAAAGAAAAAATGGTTTCTCACTTCAAGATGTCCACTATCTTCCATCGTTCCCTTCAAGTCTTCAAACCCCAACCTCAAGTGTGATATGCAATCCAAAAATTTCTCATAAGGATGATGGTTTATTTATTCCTTGAATGTTTTCATGTTGCACATCGCAATGCAATCTTGCTGCTTTAGGTTAGCAATGTGTGTTGATTCTTGGTCATTTAAATGTGAGTTTCCACAATCTTCAAAATAATTTTCTGAAATAGAAAGTGGAACTTCATTCATACCTCGATGGAACTTGGGATCTCCTTGTATGGCTGCAATAGTACTTCACTCCAATGAAATGGCTGCCCCATTTGCAGATGTAGAAGACTGCTCTTCCAAGGCTGTGACAACGCTGGTACAAGTCTCCTCCCATGATGGTGTGGGCTTTCTCTCCTCTGATATTTTGTTGTCAAAGGCTCTAATCAACCTTTGAGTGAACTCAAAAAAATAAGTCACTCTTTCATGGCTTAAGTGACTGAATTACCAAACATTGGCTTCACCCTCCAAGTGCAGTGCTGAGATCTCAACATCCTCCTTCTCCACTACAGGATGTAGTATGAAAAATGTTTCCAGCTTCCTCACCCAAGCTCTTGATGTAGATGACCCATCAAATGTAGACAACATAAATCTATTTCCTTTGATTTCTCTTTTGTTGCATGGTCTCTTCGCTTCCTTCAACTATATGAATTGTGGAAAAGCTAGAGTCTCCTTGAGGGCTCTAGGTTTAGATTTGTACTCAACAAGGTAATCACTTAGAACCTGATGATCCAAGAATATTTCATGCTTGTCTTCTTCTTCTTTATGATAATAGGAAGTACATATTCCTTCCTCTTCTTTTTGCTCCTCCTCTTTGGAGAGGCTATTCTTATTTTTGAAAACTGATGAGAGTAATCTCATTTTATTCATCATTCTAATATTCTTCTTCTTCTTCTTCTTGGGCTGAAACTCACAGGTTGAGCCAAGAAAGATGCTCTGATACCACTGTAATATCCCCAAATGGGATTACTCAGCAAGGCGTGCCTGAAAAATGAATTTTTCAGGAATGGTTGATACATGATTTGAAACCAAGACCTAAATCCCTTAGATCAATGTATATAAGACCGAAATCCAAGAGTAGGCTCAAAATAAATCCCTCTGGGTGTGTTAAACAGGTCTCCCACACCTAGTTGTCTTGAAAAAGTTCCCAATGATGGCACTGCAGCAAATGCAAAAAAATATAATGGTGCAATAGCATTATTTTAGTAAGCCTGAATAAATGAAGATGAAAATAGCCAACAAGTGATGTTATAGCAGTAAAAATATTACAATTCCTTGAGGAAGCAATCACTCAAGCAAGGCAATGCAAGCCTCAACAATACATGTACAAGGAGATGAAGAACACTTCTACATATGTGAAACCCCAGGCTATGAAAGTGCAGTCTATTATGGAGAACTGCTACAAAATGATGTCAATACATGGATATAGAAATGTATGGCTCAAAATAGATGGGGGCGCAAGAGCTCAACCCCTAGAACAACAATACAACAATCCTTAGAAGGATTGGTTGAAATATACACAAAATGACAAATATGCAGAAATGCCAGAGTTGCTGGGTAGCAGCTGCAACTCAAGAATTGGAAATGAAGGGAGAAGGCTGAAGATGCCACATCAAATGAAAATACCTCCTCTAATGGATCTTCCAAATGAAAGGTTGATCCTAACACTGAATATTTGACCCTCCAAACCAATACTGCAACCCTCACTGCAAATACTCAATGGAAATAACGCAGTCAATGAGAGGGAATGCGTTGTAGGTGATGAAAAATGGTTAGACTGATGCCAAAGATGATGGGAGTCAGCTAAAATTCTCCCTCACTGATCCTCCAAAGGTAAGGAGACTCCTTCCTTTTAAAAATAGCTCCGGAAGTGGTGTTGTAGAACCTCCACTGCAACACCCTGCATCACAACATTTCCTGTTATAGGAATAATGTTGTAGCTGAAGGAGGATGCTTTGCCTCAAGCCTGAATGTGGATAAAATGAAGAGAAACTCCCTCAAGAGGCCTCTCTTTGAAGGAGAAGGAATTCCTGAACAAGAATGCCTTGTGCTAAGCAGCACTGCAACTCTGTTGAACAGCGGGAGAATGCACAAAGTCTAAACAGACAAGAAATCAATAATCTTCAACCTCAGAAACAATGGTTTCCTTGCCCTCCTTTTAAACAAGTGAGATCCCTCTCACCATGGATCCCACTCATTAGGGTTTCCTTCACCAAAGAAACCTCTTCCCATTCATACTACGATGTTTCTCTAAGTGTCCTCCACCTTCTATCGCAGCGTTGTTGACTTGGTCAAACTTGACCTTGTCCACCTGAAAATGATCCTGTTCACACATGAGGGTGTGAAATATGGCTCCAATGATGATCCCCTTTCATACTAAGAGGGATTTTACTTATATTTTTACTATGCATGGGCCTCTTTACCCATTTATTCTTCTCCTAAGTGAAATCAGCAAAAAATAATATTCCAATTTGATGCATGCAAATTTTGGAATATTACATCTATTTTCAGCTGAACCAAATGGTTGAGGTAGTGGACATCAAGGTGGCAGCGCTGCACCTTGAAGGGGAAGCTCATGATTGGTGGTTCCATAGGATGGCCACCTTGGGTCATGCAAGGGTGACTACGTATGCAGAGTTCACCCGAAGACTAGTGGAGAGGTTTGACCGAAAGGACTCAGAAGAAAATTTTGTCGAGCTGGCCAAGCTCAAATAGACAGAGCACCTGGAGACTTATATATCCAAGTTATTGAATCTCTGTGTGATCATTCCAGATCTGTCTGTGGCCAAGAGTTTTTTTATGTTTATCTATGGATTGATGGAGCCTCTATGTGGGCTAGTCATATCCACTAGACCGGCTACACTTCAAGACGTAGTTGGGAGGACCAGGGATGTAAAGGATGGCTTGCTAAGGATGAGATATCCATTTCCCAAAAAGAGTGAATTTCAGTTGAGGGGGAAAGACACAAGGGTTCCACCCCCAAAGGGGAACTAGGGTAAAGGACTTCTAGATGATGATACCCGGAGGGATTTGAGATGAAGGAAGCTATTCTTCACTTGCTAGGATCCATGGGTGTCGGGTCATCGTTGTGTCATGGGGAAGGCACACTACATTGAGGTCTTCTCCGAAATTGAGGGAGAAGAAGATGAATATGAGGAATTGGAAGGATATACCAATGTTGATGCACCAGGAGGAGATGCACCACCACCACCACCACCAGTAGGAGGAGGCACATTTACACCAACTAGAGAGGTTCTTTCATCCTTGCGAGGATTTCCCAAGTATTTGACACTAAGAGGCTGTGGAAAAGTCTAAGGACATTGTGTTATTGTATTGGTAGATAGTGGGGCCACACATAATTTCTTTGATACTAAAATAGTGCAGAGGAGGGGCATACCAACCAACAGTTTTTATGGATTCTCTGTATTGGTTCCAAGTGCCAGGACCATGTAGTGCATGACATATGTTCCAACATTAGTGGTAAACATGGGAACATATATGGTGACAAATCATTTTTATGGTTAAAATCCAAGACACCAAAGTGATATTGGGTGTGAAGTGGTTGATTATGTTGGTAAAATTCACTACATATTGGGAGACATTGGAGATGGAGTGGATGGAGAAGAAGAGGGGGAAATGCTAGATGATCAGAGGCATACACACATATCCACCCTAAAAAATCTCGGCACACCAGATGGAGGTAGATTTTTGTAAGGGGGACATAGAGTGGCCAGTGGAGCTGCTTATTTCAGAGGGAGGAGTCACAGGGTAGTTTATACACCCCGATGTGTAATCTATATTGGACTTCTAGCCCATAGTGTTTTGGGACATACCACCATGGTGACCACGAGACCGAGGGTTCGAACAAACTATTGAGTTGTAGTAGGGGATCCAGGCAGTGATCACCACTCCCTATAGGCACCCTAAGGCCTACAGGGATGAGATTGACAGAGCCATCCTATTGGCATTAAGACACATCCGGCCTAGTAGTAGCCCCTTTGCCTCTTCTGTAGTGTTGGTGAAGAAGAAGGACGAGACCTTACATATGTGCATCGACTAAAAGGATCTGAATAAGAAAACCATGAAGAAATGATACCCCATTCCCAAGCTCAATGAGCTAATGGATGAGTTGCAGGGATTGAAGTTCTTTTCCAAGATCGATCTGAGGTCAAGGTACAATCAGAACAAGGTGAGGGACCAGATTTTCCCCAAGATTGCGTTCATATGCCACTATGGTCACTTCGAGTTCTTGGTGATGCCCTTTTGGCTAACCAATACTTTGGCCACTTTCCAATTTTCTATGAACCACATCTTCCATGGTCAGTTGAGGAAGTTTGTGCTCATATTATTTGATGGCATTCTCATCTATAGTTTCACATGGGAGGAACACTTGCAACATATTAAGGTTGTATTATGTATCTCAGAGGAGCAGCATTTATATTCCAAGCTATCCAATTGTGAATTTGGGATTACAAGGCTGCTCTACCTAGGGCATATCCTTAGAGTGGATAGAGTGAGGGTCCATGAGGAGAATATCCGGGCCATTTGGGATTGGCCAAAATGAAAGAATGTGACATAAATTCAGGGGTTTGTAGGCATCTACACCTACTATAGGATGTTTGTCAAGGGGTTTTTACAGCTTGTAGCACCCCTCATGGACCTCACCAAGAAAGGGGCCTTTTGTTGGACAAACACTACATAGAGGGCCTTTGACAGGCTCAAGGAGGTGATGAGCAGTTGTCTGGTGTTGGCATTGCCAGATTTCACGCAGCCCTTTGTGCCGGAGTGTGATGCTTCAGGAGAGGGACTATCACAATTTTGATGCAAGGGGGGCATCATATAGCTTTCGAGAGTCAGAATATATTGCCACATGAGAGGTTGTATTCAATATATGAAAACGAGATGTTGGCCATCATGTGTGTGTTGTCCATGTTCTGGAAATACATAGTGGGTAACATATTTCGAGTAAGGACGAACCACAACAGTCTGTGGTTCTTCCTTGAGCAGAAACAGTTGCGGGAGAGACAACAAAAGTAGGTCAGCAAAATCTAGGACTATGATTTTGACATAGATTATGTCAAAGGGAAGAACAATGTCATTGTATATGCCTTGTCTTAGAGGCCAGCATTGTTTCCTTTGATGAACCTTGATGTAGATTTAAGGGCTCAACTATTGGTGGATTATTCCAAGGACCGCTTTGCTTTTGAGGTGTTGGATGGACGGGTGACAGAGGACCAGTATCGGGTGATGGATGAGGTAATCTATTACCGGGACAATATTTTATTTACAGGGGACTCTCATCTCAAGTAGAAGATATTGTACATGACTCACCCCTTTCAGGGCATCAAGGGTTCACCAAAACATATCGAGCCATCAGGGAGAGGTTCTCATGGAGAGGCCTCAAGGAGGACATATTCCAACATGTCAGGGAGTGCGAAGTTTGTGACAAGAAAAAAGGGAGTTGGGCCATCTTGAGGGGCTGTTACAACTGCTTCCCATTATTGAGGGGAAGTGGGAGAGCATCTCCATGGATTTCATCATGGGTTTTCCTATGGTATAGGGAAAATATTGTATCTATGTGGTTTTTGATCGACTGAAGAAGTATGCACACTTCTCCACAATCTCCACATGGTACACTGCTTCACAGGTGGCCAAATTATTTTTCTAGGATATATTCAAGGTTCATGGTCTTCCCAAGACCATAGTTAGTGACAAGGAAAGCCATTTCATGGGTAGATTTTGGCAGGAGCTTCTCCATTTTGTGGGTACCAAGTTGACACCCAGTACCAATTATCACCCACATACAGATGGATAGAGAGAGATAGTAAACATGTAGCTAGAATAATACTTGTGAAAATATGTCTCAGGGTAGCAAAAGGCATGGATGTGTTGGATTCACTTGGGAGAATATTGCTGCAACATTAAATTTCACATTTCAATCGGTATGCCTCCATTTTATGCTTTATATGGTTATGATGCTTTAACCTTTTTGAATGTGATGTTTGGAGCAAGAAAGGCCCCTAGGGCCAAGGATTGGATCCAGGAGAGCTAGGGCATACTCTGTGCTCTCAAGGACAACCTAGCTATAGCATAGAACCAGGAGAAGTTTTCTGCAGATCAAGGCCGCGTGGAGAGGCAGTTTGAGGTAGATGATTTGGTCTACCTCCTTCAGTTGTACAAGCTATTAGGTCCCTATATTACTAGTATAGTCCCTTATTGTTATTAGTGTAACTCCCTTATTTTTATTATTGTACCCTTGTAACCCACATTTTTTTATTATTTTGCCCTTAAATTATTATTGTTAGGTTGGCTAGGATTACGTCGTGGCCCACTAGCATTACATTATGGGCACATGGACTCCTATATATAGAAAGAAGGTTTTGTAAATTGTATCATCCAAGAATTGTTCATTTATGTGATGTATTGGAGGTTTCCCCCTCGAATTGGCTTATTTATAAGGCGTTGATATCTCTTTTCTTCTATTTTTGGAGCCGGTTACATAATATTTGGTATCAGAGCTTTGGATTCTAGGGTTTCGCTGCTCCAAACAGGTCATCGTGGAATTTTCGCTATAACTTTTTTTTTCTGCGAAGTTTCAGAAGCTAAAATTTTTAGGGTGCGAAGCTGAAATCCTGAGGAACATCATTAAAAAATTTCAGAGCTTGGTTCACAATATTTTTGGAGATATGATCTATGGAAGTGAGGTATTTTTTCAGGCTCCTAAACAGGTCGTCGTGGCATTTGCGCTATAACTTTTTTTTTACAAAGTTTTAGAAGCTGAATTTTTTGGGGTGTGAAGCCGAAATCCTAAGGAAAATTTTCGAAAAATTTCAGAGCTTGGTTCACAATATTTTCAGAGATATGATCTGTGGAAGGTAGTGCTTTTTCAGGCTCCTGAATTTCATCTCAAAGAGGTGATTGTGGGAAAATCTTCATAACTCTCTCTCTGAGCATCAGATTGGAGTGATATAAAAATTGGTCACAAATACATAGATTGTAGTTTCTTTCTTATCAATTTCAAAGCTGAAGGATGAAACAATGACACATGGCAAGTTGTACAAGTTCGTTCTACTGAACCAGTCCATAATTAGGTCATTGTGGCAGATTGGACACAACTTTGTCTTGGAGAATCCAAATCAGGTCAGACCTATGGAATTTGAAAGATAATTCAGAGGGATACGTTGGTACTAAAATTCAAATAATGAAGTGTTGCAATCACAGAGATTCCTCAAAAGAAAGAAAGAAAAAGGGGTGTATTTTTTTTCCGAATTGCATAAGTCTTGTTTGAAGAATCAATTTGAATTGATTCCAAGGGCATATTGTAGAATAGATATTAGTATTGGGTTCTAAAATATTCCCCGTAAAAATAATTCAACACCCATTAAGCCTTCAGAAGGCTCTACTATGACTCATGAAGATGAAGAATTGCAACATGATCTATCAAAATTACAAGAGAAAGTGCAACAAATTTCACTCTCGTAAAGAGCAACAAAAATGAAATGGAAGTTTTGAAGAAAGGCGTGGAAGCGAAGATGGACGGTTTGAAGAAAGGCATGGAAGCTAAGATGGATGGCATGGAAACTGGCATGGAAGCTAATATGGATTACATGAAAGAAAACATGGAAAACATGAAGAATGATCTAAAATCGTACATCGAAGGTTTGACAAAGTTGATACAAGAAATGTTTCCTAATGATGAAAAGATAGTAGAAGAACCTCATGATGAGAACAAAATAAATGTTAATCGTGATTTCATAAACTCTAATGTTGGTGGGAAGAACCACCATATTCCAAAAATGGATATGAGGAAGTTTGATGGAAAGGATCCTCTAACATGGATACTACAGATGGAGCAATATTTTGATCTCCATAATGTGAAAAACACACAAAAGGTACGCATTGCAACTTTACATTTAGAACAAAATACATTTGTATGGTATCGATGGCTTTGATCCCATAAAAAAACTGTCACTTGGTCAATTTTTACGGAGGAAATGATAGCACATTATGAGGATACAAAGAGCAACACCTTCTTTAGCCAATTGATAAATCTCAAACAAAAGGGTTTAGTGGGGCAGCACATTGAGGACTTCCAAAATTGAATATAAGGGTAACTGATATTCCAGAGGAACACAGGATTGATCTCTTCATAGGTACTCTAAAGGATAACATCCAACATGAAGTTCGTGTTTTGGAACCTGATTCATTGGAGAAGGCATTCAGGTTGGCAAGAAAAGTTGAATGTAAAATTATGGCGACAAGGAAGCATACCACTCAATTCTATAAAGAAGGAAGTGTTTCTATGCCTAGATTTCCACAACCTACAAGGTTGACACCACAAAAATTGGAAGAAAAAAGAGCAAAAGGGCTTTGCTATAGTTGTGATAGCAAATACACTAAAGGTCATAAGTGTGCTGAGAAGAAATTATTTTACATAGATTGTGAAGAGGAAGAAGAAAATGAACAAAAAGAGGATATACACCAGGAGCTAGCCCTAGAAGAGGAAGAAATGAATCCTACCATATCGTGTAATGCACTGGCAGGAATTACCACTCCTCAAACTCTCAAGATAGAAGGACATATCAAGAAGAAAAAGGTAATAGTGTTGATTGATTCAGGTAGCACCCATAATTTTATTCATTGTAAGGTAGCCAAGGAATTAAATTGTTTCCTATACCCAGCACCAGAATGTCAAGTGATGGTTGCAAATGGAGGAACTATAAATTGCTTTGGAAAATGCCATAATATC
Organism: Pinus albicaulis; assembly: GCA_034641835.2. Taxonomy (NCBI): domain Eukaryota; kingdom Viridiplantae; phylum Streptophyta; class Pinopsida; order Pinales; family Pinaceae; genus Pinus; species Pinus albicaulis. The sequence goes on along the minus strand of CM076578.1, from coordinate 1,793,492,877 downwards.
AAGCTAACCATGGGGAATATGTATTGACTAGTCCAATGCTTTCCATTCCTATGGGAGGTGCTGATGTTGTACTAGGAGTACAATGGTTACAATCTTTGGGGACGGTAGCTTTTAATTTTCAAGAACTTTTCTTGAATTTTTTTTCAGAAGGAAAGGAAGTCGAATTACAGGGTATTGCAGGGAACACGGGAAATATAATAAGCTCTAATGTCATGACAAAGCTTCTAAAGAAAGAACAACGAGGCGTAATTGCACAATTTTTCTCACTAGAAGTTCCAACATCAAAATCATTTATTTCTGCAGATCTCCAACATGTCTTGGACAATCATTCCAAGGTGTTTGAAACTCCCAAAGGACTCCCACCTATTCGTGATCATGATAATGCTATTCATTTTATTCTAGGAAGTGTTCCTCCAAACATCAAGCCTTATAGATATCCTTACATCCAAAAGAGCGAAATTGAACGTATGATTGCAGAAATGTTACAGGCAGGTATAATTCAACCTAGTCAAAGTTATTTCTCTGCTCTTGTAGTATTGGTACACAAGAAGGATGGATCATGGCGAATGTGTCTGGATTATAGGGAGCTCAATAAGCTCACCATTAACGATAAATTTCCCATTCCTGTGATTGATGAATTATTGGATGAATTACATGGAGCAATTTATTTTACCAAGTTGGATCTTCGTTCAGGATATCATCAAATTAGAATGAAGACTGAAGATATTCCAAAAAACAGCATTTCAAACTCATGAGGGTCATTATGAATTTTTGGTCATGCCTTTTGGCCTTACCAATGCACCTTCTACATTTCAAGGGTCGATGAATTCCATTTTCAAACCCTTCCTTAGAAAATTTGTGCTAGTATTTTTTGATGATATACTAATCTACAGCAGGTCTTGGAAGGATAATGTTGAACATGTTGACAGGGTGCTCAAACTATTGCAGGAGAAACAATTATATGCAAAAAAATCCAAATGTTTCTTTGGAGTACAAGAGGTGGAATATCTGGGTCATATTGTATCTCACGAGGGTGTTAAAGTAGACCTAACAAAATTAAAGCCATTAAGGAATGGAAAGTCCCCACAACCATAAAGAAGTTGCGAGGATTTCTCGGGTTAACAGGGTATTATCGCAAGTTTGTTAAGAATTATGGGAGAATAGCAACACCTCTAACAACATTATTGAAGAAAGATACATTTTCATGGACTCCTGAAGCAACTAAGGCCTTTGAACATCTTAAAGAGGCAATGTGCCTAGCACCGGTCTTAGCTACGCCAGACTTCACAAAAACCTTTATTGTGGAATGTGATGCCTCCGGAAATGGAATTGGTGCAGTTTTAATGCAGGAAGGAAGACCCATTGCTTTTGAAAGTCGTCCAATCAAAGGAAAGTATTTACAGAAACCTATTTATGAGAAGGAAATGTTAGCAATACTGCATGCACTAAAGAAATGGAGAACTTACCTAATGGGAAGACACTTCAAAGTAAAAACTGATCATGATAGTCTGAAACACTTTTTGGAACAAAGACTATCTTCAGAAGAGCAGCAAAAATGGGTCACAAAGATGTTGGGTTATGACTTTGAGATAATCTACAAAAAAGGAAAGCTTAATGTTGTTGCAGATGCACTCTCAAGAAAGAATGAAGAGGTGGAAGCATTGCTTTGTGCTATTTCTATTATCCAACCAGATTGGATAACTGAAGCAAGAGATGAATGGAAGAAGGACAAAGATGTATGGACACTCATTCAAAAGTTGCAGCAAGATCCTAGTACATCTCATACATTTAGTTGGAAAAATGATTCCTTATGGTACAAAGATCGCTTATATCTTTGTAAGAATTCCCAACTAAAACAAAAGATTCTTCTGGAATTGCACACTTCTCCTTTAGGAGGACACTCAGGATTTTTAAAAACTTACCACAGGGTGAAGAAAGATTTTTTTTGGGATGGCCTTAAATCTGACATTCAAAATTTTGTGGCTGAATGTTTGGTTTGCCAGCAGAATAAAGTGGAAACAATTAATACCCCAGGACTTCTACAACCTTTATCCATTCCAAGTCAACGTTGGGAGGAGATTTCAATGGATTTTATCACAGGTTTACCTAAGTCCGAAGGAAAGAGTGTCATCATGGTGGTAGTTGATAGACTTACCAAGTATGTACACTTTTGTGCATTATCTCATCCATTTAAAGCAAGTACAGTTGCTACTACATTTATGGACACAATTCAAAAGCTACATGGAAACCCAAGGGTTATTGTGAGCGACAGAGATCCCATTTTTACTGGAAATTTTTGGACGGAGTTATTTTCTTGTTTGGGTACTCAATTAGCTCATGGCTCATCTTATCATCCTCAATCCGATGGTCAAACTGAGATAGTAAATAAATGTTTGGAAGGATATCTTTGTTTTTTTGTATCTGATAAACAAACACAATGGGTCAAGTGGTTACCTCTTGCTGAATGGTGGTATAACACTTCCTTCCATACTGCAGCAAAAATGACCCCATTTATGGCACTTTATGGATATCATCCACCATCCATCACATCATCTTAAAGAGAAAATTCGAAGGTTCAAGCAGTGGAAGATCACATCGAGCATCAGCAAGAAGTTCTCCAACTCTTAAAGGATAACCTGAATTTGGCACAAAATCGAATGAAACAACAGGCAGATCAACATCGTAGCGAGAGAAGTTTTGATGTAGGAGATTGGGTATTTTTAAGGCTACAACCATACAAACAAATGTCCCTCAAGCAAGAAAATAAGGATAATAAATTATCGCTAAAGTACTATGGTCCTTACAAGGTGTTGCAAAAGATTGGTACTATGGCATACAAATTGGAGCTTCCTGCTTCTTCGCGAGTACATCCAATTTTCCATGTTTCATGCTTAAAGAAGGTTATCGGTGAAAATCTTCCAGCTCAAACAATATTTCCAGAACTTGATGAGGAAGGAAAAATCATATTGGAACCTAAAGCGGTCACGGAAACAAGAACTCGACA